>OU426958.1:26975000-26976370 GCA_911387765.1 Pyrgus malvae
GGTTAGGTTAGGTTAGGTTAGGTTAGGTTAGGTTAGGTTAGGTTAGGTTAGGTTAGGTTAGGTTAGGTTAGGTTAGGTTAGGTTAGGTTAGGTTAGGTTAGGTTAGGTTAGGTTAGGTTAGGTTAGGTTAGGTTAGGTTAGGTTAGGTTAGGTTAGGTTAGGTTAGGTTAGGTTAGGTTAGGTTAGGTTAGGTTAGGTTAGGTTAGGTTAGGTTAGGTTAGGTTAGGTTAGGTTAGGTTAGGTTAGGTTAGGTTAGGTTAGGTTAGGTTAGGTTAGGTTAGGTTAGGTTAGGTTAGGTTAGGTTAGGTTAGGTTAGGTTAGGTTAGGTTAGGTTAGGTTAGGTTAGGTTAGGTTAGGTTAGGTTAGGTTAGGTTAGGTTAGGTTAGGTTAGGTTAGGTTAGGTTAGGTTAGGTTAGGTTAGGTTAGGTTAGGTTAGGTTAGGTTAGGTTAGGTTAGGTTAGGTTAGGTTAGGTTAGGTTAGGTTAGGTTAGGTTAGGTTAGGTTAGGTTAGGTTAGGTTAGGTTAGGTTAGGTTAGGTTAGGTTAGGTTAGGTTAGGTTAGGTTAGGTTAGGTTAGGTTAGGTTAGGTTAGGTTAGGTTAGGTTAGGTTAGGTTAGGTTAGGTTAGGTTAGGTTAGGTTAGGTTAGGTTAGGTTAGGTTAGGTTAGGTTAGGTTAGGTTAGGTTAGGTTAGGTTAGGTTAGGTTAGGTTAGGTTAGGTTAGGTTAGGTTAGGTTAGGTTAGGTTAGGTTAGGTTAGGTTAGGTTAGGTTAGGTTAGGTTAGGTTAGGTTAGGTTAGGTTAGGTTAGGTTAGGTTAGGTTAGGTTAGGTTAGGTTAGGTTGGTTAGGTTAGGTTAGGTTAGGTTAGGTTAGGTTAGGTTAGGTTAGGTTAGGTTAGGTTAGGTTAGGTTGGTTAGGTTAGGTTAGGTTAGGTTAGGTTAGGTTAGGTTAGGTTAGGTTAGGTTAGGTTAGGTTAGGTTAGGTTAGGTTAGGTTAGGTTAGGTTAGGTTAGGTTAGGTTAGGTTAGGTTAGGTTAGGTTAGGTTAGGTTAGGTTAGGTTAGGTTAGGTTAGGTTAGGTTAGGTTAGGTTAGGTTAGGTTAGGTTAGGTTAGGTTAGGTTAGGTTAGGTTAGGTTAGGTTAGGTTAGGTTAGGTTAGGTTAGGTTAGGTTAGGTTAGGTTAGGTTAGGTTAGGTTAGGTTAGGTTAGGTTAGGTTAGGTTAGGTTAGGTTAGGTTAGGTTAGGTTAGGTTAGGTTAGGTTAGGTTAGGTTAGGTTAGGTTAGGTTAGGTTAGGTTAGGTTAGGTTAGGTTAGGTTAGGTTAGGTTAGGTTAGGTTAGGTTAGGTTAGGTTAGGTTAGGTTAGGTTAGGTTAGG